>CP136891.1:56810000-56817500 GCA_034359265.1 Canna indica | reverse complement strand
TGATTTTCGTCGGGCTATAATCAAAGGATCCATGCATGCTCAAAGACGTAAAATAATTATTTGGGAACTATTTCAAGCAAATCCTCGTTCCCCGCTTTTTTTGGATCGAGAAGACAAACTTCTTCTTTTTTCTTTTTCTGATATCTATCTCTATCAAATGATTAATCTAAATTTTAGGAATTCTGTGGGGAGAAAATCAGAATTTCAAATTTCAAATTTTGAAGAGGAAGAGTTAAAAACTAGGGATAAAAAAAACAAGGAGAAAGAAGAGGAAAATGAATGAATAATAATATCATAAACTTGGGATAGCTTTATATTTGCTCAAGCAATAAGAGGTTTGATGTTGGTAACCCAATCTTTTCTTAGAAAATATATTGTATTGCTTTCATTGATAATAGATAAAAATATTGGACGTATGTTATTATTCCAATTACCCAAGTGGTATGAGGATTTGAAGGAATGGAATAGAGAAATGCATGTTAAATGCACTTATAATGGTGTTCAACTATCAGAAACAAAATTTCCAAAAGATTGGTTAACGGATGGTATTCTGATAAAGATTCTATATCCTTTCCATTTAAAACCTTGGCGAAGATCTAAAATACAATCTAATCATAAGGATCTAATTTGTTTTTTAACAATTTGGGGAATGAAAACAGAACTCCCTTTTGGTTCTCCCCGAAAAAACCTTCTTTTCTTGAACCCATATATAAAGAACTCGAAAAAAAAATTAGAAAAGTGAAAAATATTTTTTTCTAGCTTTAAAAGTTGCAAAAGAAAAAAAAAAGAGAAAAAAGAAAATAATAAGATTATTCCCGAATTGACCATTCGAATTCAATCCATGAATTGGACAAATCATTTACTCAGAAAATCAAATGAAAGATCTTGTTGATAAAACAATCACAATCAGCAATCTAATAGAAGGAATCACAAAAGACAAGAAGAAAATAGTTCCATCCTATGATGGTAAAAGACCGGAATTACAAAAACATACTTGGCAGATATTGAAAAGAAAAAATACCCGATTAATACGCAAATCACATTATTTTATGAAATCCTTCGTTGAAAAAATATACATGGATATCTTGTTATGTATGTTATCGTTTCTAAGGTTAATGCACGACTTTCAACAAAAAAAATTTTCAATGAATCCATTTACAACGATGAAAGAAATCAAGAAGGAATTGATGAAATAGATCAAAATACAATGAACTTTATTTCGACTATAAAAAACTCCTTTTCTAATCCTAATATTAGTAATAATTCAAATACTTGTTATGACTATGACTTATCTTCCTTGTCCCAAGCATATGTATTTTACAAATTATTACAAACCCAATTGCTTAACGACGATCACTTGAGATCGGTACTTCAATATTGCCGAATCTGTCCTTTTATTAAGGACAAGATAAAGTTTTTTTTTATGACACGAGGAATATTTGATGCCAAATCAAGGCATAAGAAAATAAAAAAGTCTGGAATGAATGAATGGAAAAATTGGTTAAAGGATCATTATCCATACAATTTATCTCAGAACAATTGGTCTCGATTAGTACCAAAAAATGGCGAAATAGCATCCATGAACGTTGTACGATTCAAAATAAAGAATCAATGAAATTGTATTCATATAAAAAAGAAAAACTTAAAAAACACTACCAATATGATCTTTTATCACATGAATATATAAATTATGGGGATAGTAAGGATTCATATATTTATGGACCAAAATTACAACTAAATAGGAACATAGCTATTGATGATTATCTAGAAAAACTTTTTTCTTTGATACACATCAAATTCTGGATAGGAAATATTTTGATTGTAGAATTCTTCATTTTAGTCTTAAAAACAATATCAATATTGAAGAGTGGACCAATATACATATCGGTACCAAAATTGATAAAAATACTAAGACTAAAAAAAAAATGAATATTAATAAATTAAAAAAGAAAAAAAAAGATATATTTTTTCTTACAATTCATCAAAAAATCATTCCATCCAATCAAAAAAGTGTGTTTTTTTTTTATTGGATGGGAATGAATCGAGATTCTTGTACCATATCAAATCTAAAACCTTGGTTTTTCCCAGAATTTGTGTTACCTTTTGATACATATAAGATTAAACCATGGATCATAGCAATCAAATTACTTCTTTCTAATATTTGTTATAATTGAAAGTTATAATGAAAATGAAAAAAATATTAGTGAAAATAAAAACATCAAAGATTCTATTAAAATGGAATTAAAAAATTCCAACCAAGAAAAAAAAGAAAAAGAGGGTCAATCAAATCTTGTATCAAATCTACAAAAACAAAAGAAGGATCTCGAAGAGAATTATGCTAAATCGGATATTACAAAAAGTCAAAAGAAAAAAGAATCCAAGAAAAAAAAGGAAAGCGAACTAGATTTGTTCCTGAAAAAATATTTTCTTTTTCAATTAAGATGGAATGAATCCCTGAATCAAAAAATAATCAATAATATCAAGGTATATTGTCTCCTACTTAGATTGATAAATCCAAGGAAAATTATTCTATCCTCAATTCAAAGAAAAGATATGTATCTTGATGTAATGATGAGTCAAAAGAATCTAACTCTTACAAAATTGCTAGAAAACGGAATATTGATTATCGAACCAATTCGTCTATCTTTAAGAAGGGATGGAAAATTCATTATATATCAAACCATAGGTATTTCGTTGGTCGATAAGGATAAGCACCAAATTAATAGAAAATACATAAAAAAAAAGCTAAGTTGATAAGAAGAATTTTAATAAATCTACTGGACGACATGACAATATGTTTATAAATAGGGATCAAGATTATTATAATTTCCTTGTTCCTGAAAATATTTTATCTCCTAGACGTCGTAGAGAATTGAGAATTCTAATTTGTTTCAACTCTCAAAATTAGGATGTTGTGAATAAATATTTAGTATTTTGCAATGAAAACAACATAAGAAACTCTGCACAATTTATGAATAAGGACAAAGGTCTTGATACATATACAAATAAATTAATTAAATGTAAGTTCTTTCTTTGGCCCAATTACCGATTAGAAGATTTAGCTTGTATGAATCGCTATTGGTTTGATACCAATAATGGTAGTCGTTTTAGTATGTCAAGAATACATATATATCCACAATTCATAATTATTTAATAGTATAGGAAATATACTATATATCACATGCTATTTTCGAAAAGGCAAAAAATATATGCATATGATTGTTATATTCTGGTACACGATATGTATTTACTTGTGTATCAATTCAATTGAATCTAGAAAGAAATCTACAAAATCCTTTTAGGTGCAAAGAAATCATTCTCTTTCGTAAATGCGAAAATATATTATCCTTTTCTATCCAAATCAAATTGAAAATTTGATTTGGATAGAATCAAATAAAAAAACTACATGGAAACGAATAAATCAAAAATTTTGTGTACTAGATTAAAAAAAAATTGACATAATAATATTATTATTATTATTTTCCAAATCGGTAAAATCCATGGAAAAGAAAGAAAATAAAAAGATAAAAAAGTTTTATGGTCAAAAATTCATTTATTTCACTTATTTCACCAGAAGAAAAAGAAGAAAACAGAGGTTCTGTTGAATTTCAAGTATTCAGTTTCACCAATAAGATACGAAGACTTACTTCACATTTGGAATTGCACAAAAGAGATTTTTTATCACAAAGAGGTCTACAAAAAATTCTGGGAAAACATCGACGTTTGTTGGCTTATTTGTCAAAGAAAAATAAAGTGCGTTATAAGAAATTAATTGATCGGTTGGATATTCGGGAGCCAAAAAATCGTTAATTTAATCGTTTGAATTAGTAGTTATTAGATTTTTTATTTTGATGAACCTCCTTTTTGAGGAATTCATGGAATAGTGAATTAAGGAAAAAAAGATATGACTGTATCGGCTACAAAAAAGGATTTCATGATAGTTAATATGGGTCCTCACCACCCATCAAAGCACGGTGTTCTTCGACTGATCGTTACTCTCAATGGTGAAGATGTTATTGACTGTGAACCCATATTGGGCTATTTACACAGGGGATGGAAAAAATAGTGGAAAATCGAACAATTATACAATATTTGCCTTATGTAACACGTTGGGATTATTTAGCTACTATGTTCACAAAAGCAATAACGGTTAATGCACCAGAGCAACTAGAAAATGTTCAAGTACCTAAAAGGGCTAGCTATATCAGAGTAATTATGCTGGAACTAAGTCGTATAGCTTCTCATTTGTTATGGCTTGGACCTTTTATGGCAAATATTGGTGCACAGACTCCCTTTTCTATATTTTAAGAGAGAGGGAATTGATATATGATTTATTCGAAGCCGCCACAGGTATGCGAATGATGCATAATTATTTCCGCATCGGAGGAGTAGTTGCCGATCTACCTTATGGCTGGATAGATAAATGTTTAGATTTTTGCGATTATTTTTTAGCAAGAATTGTTGAATATCAAAAACTTATTACGCGAAATACCATTTTTTTGGAGCGAGTCGAAGGGGTGGGCATTATTGGTGGAGAGGAAGCAATAAATTGGGGTTTATCAGGACCGATGTTACGAGCTTCTGGAATACAATGGGATCTTTGTCAAATTGATAATTATGAATGTTACCATGAATTCGATTAGGAAGTCCAATGGCAAAAAGAAGGAGATTCATTAGCTCGTTATTTAATACGAATCGGTGAAATGAGGGAATCCATAAAAATTATTCAACAGGCTCTAGAAGGAATTCCAGGAGGACCCTATGAGAATTTAGAAGTCCGACGTTTTGATAGAGCAAAAAATTCCGAATGGAATGCTTTTGAATATAAGTTTATTAGTAAAAAACCTTCACCCAATTTTGAATTGTCAAAACAAGAACTTTACGTGAGAGTAGAAGCTCCAAAGGGAGAATTAGGAATTTTTTTGATAGGAGATAATAGCGTTTTCCCTTGGCAATGGAAAATTTGTCCACTCGGCTTCATAAATTTGCAAATTCTTCCTCAACTAGTTAAAAGAATGAAATTGGCTGATATCATGACGATACTAGGTAGTATAGATATCATTATGGGAGAAGTTGATCGTTGAAATGATAATTGATACGATAGAAGTACAAACTATCAATTCTTTTTCTACATCAGAATCCTTAAAAGAAGTATATGGACTTATATGGATCTTTGTACCCATTTTGACCCTTATAATCGGAATTACAATAGGGGTACTAGTAATTGTGTGGTTAGAAAGAGAAATATCCGCAGCGATACAACAACGTATTGGGCCTGAATATGCCGGCCCCTTTGGAATTCTTCAAGCTCTGGCAGATGGAACTAAACTACTTTTTAAAGAGGACCTTCTCCCATCTAGAGGGGATGCTCATTTGTTTAGTATTGGACCGTCTATAGTGGTCATATCAATTCTACTAAGTTATTTAGTAATTCCTTTTGGGTATCGCCTCGTTTTAGCCGTTCTCAGTATAGGTGTTTCTCTATGGATCGCTATTTCAAGTATTGCTCCTATTGGGCTTCTTATGTCAGGATACAGATCGAATAATAAATATTTCTTTTCAGATGGTCTGCGAGCTGTTGCTCAATCTATTAGTTATGAAATACCATTAACTCTATGTGTGTTATCAATATCTCTACGTGTGATTCGCTAAACATGAACTTTATATTTCTTTCCTTTACTTCTAGGAAAGAAGTTGAATGTATTGAATAGATATTTTCTTTTTTATTCATCATTCAGGCCAATGAGTTAAACCAGATAGTTATATGAGTGAAACAAAACTACTTAGAAATTTGCAGTAAGAATAGAAAATCTCATTTCATATGTACAAGAATAAAGTTGAAGTAAACATAAGCAGTGTAAACTGTTTATCCCAAGATTGAGATTCTTTAGTTAGTCATCATATCTTGAAGCGGGTGTAAAAGAACAACTGTATGGAGTTTTCATTACTGTCTTGTATTTATTAACATGCTGTAGATCAATCAAAAATCAGTGAACGGTTAGGAACACAAAAGTGCACAAAGGATTAGTAATGGAGATAATGTAAGGTATCAAAAATGAGATATTTCTACATAAAATGAATCAAAATAGGGGCTTTAAATTGGTAGAAATGATCAAGTAGTACTTCCCTACGATTTCGATCTAGAGTATGCTCCTATTCACTGATTAAAGAAATGACTATCCAGAATGAATTAATCCTTTATTTATTTTATTTTTTCAAAGTACCCTCTTATGAGATAGAAGAACAGGAAAAAAGAAATGGAATGTAATAATCGAATGAATAAAAAAATCTTTATTTATTCCTTTTTTCATTCATAGGGATGGATATGGATGGAATTCTTATCACGATTTATGAACTAAATCCTATAATTCTTTTATTTTTATTTTTTATATTTATTGATATAACGGATATAACGAGTATTTTATTGAAGGGTTAAATTATTACCGAACAAAGAAAAATACACTTTGATTATAAGGGATGAGATCAATTTCGAAGCACTTTTTCCTATTCTTATTCTAGCAAACAAAACTCCATTGGTTCAATTTGGGACTCTCTGATATTATCTTTATTCTATCTACCCCCAAAAGGGTGATAATACCGAACCAGTCCTTACATTTATTTGTGACCATAGAGGAGCCGTATGAAGCTGAGGTCTCATATACGGTTTTGGAATAGCGATAGGAGCAGTGATGTTATTATCGACTATAATTATCTAACAGTTCAAGTACAGTTGATATAGTTGAAGCTCAGTCCAAATATGGCTTTTTGGGGTGGAATCTGTGGTGTCAGCCCAAAGGATTTATAGTTTTCATAGTTTCTTCTCTAGCTGAATGTGAGAGATTACCCTTTGATTTACCAGAAGCAGAGGAAGAATTAGTAGCAGGTTATCAAATCGAATATTCAGGTATCAGATTTGGTTTATTTTATCTTGCTTCTTATCTAAATCTATTAGTTTCTTCATTATTTGTAACGGTCCTTTACTTAGGTGGGTGGAATTTCTCTATTCCATACATATATGTTCCTGAACTTTTCGGAATAAAAAAAATAGCTGGAGTCTTTGGAATGACAATTGGTATGTTTATTACATTAGCTAAAGCTTATTTGTTTCTGTTCATTTCTATCACAACAAGATGGACTTTACCTAGGATGAGAATGGACCAGTTATTAAATCTTGGATGGAAATTTCTTTTACCTGTCTCTTTCAGTAATCTATTATTGACAACTTCTTCCCAACTTGTTTCACTATAACTAATGGATTTCACTATAACTAACAGAATATGATAAAAATATTCTAGATTCATAACATCTTTCAAACAAGAGAAAGAAACGGCAATTTATTCATGGATATCTACAATATGTTCCCCATGGTGACTAGGTTCATGAATTATGGTCAACAAACAATACGAGCTGCAAGGTACATTGGTCAAAGTTTCATAATTAGTTTATCCCACACAAACCGTTTACCTGTAACTATTCAATATCCTTATGAAAAATCAATTA